>JAZAVI010000789.1:0-46219 GCA_036326025.1 Chrosomus eos
GACAGTAGATCGTGGGGTTTTTCAAAGTCTTTTCGGATTCTGGATCAGAGAATTCTTTAATGAAGGCCTGCCGCAGCAGCTGGTAGTCTATAAGAGTGTTTCAACTCTGTGGAACAATGTCAAGTTCGGCTTTGAGATCGTGTCTCTGTTGAGTAAGTTCATGGATTTCAGCTCGGCCCGTGTGTAAGTGGTTTCAAGAGCCGTGGCTTTAGTGTCTCTTTCTTTGGGTTCAGTCTCTGCTGAACGAGCTTGTGGCTGGTAGCACGGGCCTCTTGCAAGTTTTTTCTTTTTCAGGCCGTGGCTTTCGAGTCTCTTTAAGTTCGGCCTCTGCTCTTTGCAAAGGGGCTTCACTTTTGTCGGAGTTTTCTCGTTCGGTTCCTCTCTGGCTCTTTTCTCTGACTGTTCTCTGCGGTCTGTGTGTAGAAGATCAGACAGGGCAGGTTGAAGTCTTTTCACTTCCTTCTGTAGCTCAGGGTCGTTGTCATCCTCGGCTTGCATCCTTAGCGTTGCAACTTCATGGAGACGTGCTGGTGCGATGAGCTGGCAAGCGAGGTTTTGGACGTGTCTGGCCGGTCTTTGTCGTGGGAGCTTTGGCTTGGTTTGTGCGCCATCAGCTTGTCCACGTCGCTCTTGGCTTTGAAGCTCTGAGTCACTGGCGACCTTGGGCAGGAATGGAGGTGTCATGAATCTCAGCCATGTGTCCAGGTTGTCCCAGCGGTTGTGGGACTGTAGGACCGGAACATACTGGTTTCGACTGTGGGCGAGAGGAACACAACACACACAGAGAGACCAAGCAAGTTGTTCTACGTTTAACGAGCTATAATACGGGCTATGCCGCGTATGCAAATTGTGGTTAACTGATGCAGACAGTTAAATCATTCTGTGGGACAATTTGGTTAGGTCATCATGGGCCTGAATACAATTTTAACAGGGCGGTAGCTTAGGGGGTCACCTGTTGATGCTAGCGGCTTGTTGTCTAATTATTATTCAGCGTTCCTTGTTGTCTCAGATAGGTTCTGTCTTCTAGGTGAACTGAAAAGAACAGAGCACGACAGAAAAGAGCAGTGGCAAGATAGCAGAGTTTGAAGTAACATGCAACCATCCAAGATGGGAAGGTCTGTAATGAAATGGCGTTAAGAGTACACAGGAAGTGTTACAGGGGAAGAGGAGGCCTAAGCCTGCGGTTTGTGGCTCGGAGAGGAGGAGGGAGCCAAACACTTCAATAACCGGGGGAATCTCTAGATTCTGTAGCAAATATTAAGTGGATGGGTTTAATACCTTTGTTCAGTTTGCCTGGGGTGGAATGAGGTCATTTGGGTTGGAGTCAGCATCGTGGTTGGTCTTTCTGTCGTCCCCAAACGTTTGACAGCAGTGTCCCGGGTCTTTCGTGCATCTGTACCGATGTGCTCCCTCTCACGCAACCTGACTTTGAATCACAACCGGCAGTGCCAAATTGGTGATGTCGTTGTTGCGGGCCGCACTAACGGAGAGATACAGGAAAGTCCGGGACTCGCGCTCAGTCAGTGCTGGTGACGCAGGTGAGATGAACCAGCGTGCTGGACTCCAAGCAGAGATGACTGTCAAATCACCACAGCTCTTTAGTGGTTTCTACATGTAAATACAGAACAGTGTGAACAAGTAGCTTAACAGTGAATGAAAGCTTTCTTGTTTAAACTGAATTGAGTAATTATGTATGTAGAAAATAGAAGCAAAGGTTTTCCTAAATAATGGTAAAAGGAAATTATGAAAATGATGTTATTTATCAAAATAACTTAACCCAAAAACAAATTCCTAAAAGAAATTTTTTTTTTTTTTTATTAAATTCCTTTTATTATTATTACTTTTACTATTAATGGAAATTAATAATCAAAAGTAATAAAGTAGGGTGGACCCCGGGAGAAGACAGGCAGTAGTGGCGCGTTTGGGCCACAAAGGGGTTTGGGTCACTTCCTCCTAGTGGTCAACCTGGCTGACCGAGAACTTGATTTGAATTGCATTCAAAATGGTTTAAATACACTTCAAATCGAGCGTATGCATAGATGTTAAGTAACTTCTAGAATTGTTGTCATAACATATCAAATCAAAATTATTAAAAATAATTTGAGACCGGAAATATAGACGTAAAGCCATAAAACTCTTGCCCACAGGGAAGGAGACTTAATTCACATTAATCTTGAAATTTGTTTGTTTCAAATCAAATTTGAATAAGTGTAGGAAATTTAAGGTTGGCATTATGTATGATGAGGATAATATCCAACATAAAATCAACTGTGAGAAGGCCACTTCAAAACAGAATAAGAGTAGGAGATAGGAGATGAGCTGACTTAGCAGGGGAAGGCCACAAGGGGGCCGCACTACTAAGTGTTCATCAGGGACTGTTAATACTTACTTTTGAATATTTTTTTTTTTTTTTTTTTTTTTTAATTCAAATGTGGTTTGAACTAGATTCAAAATAAGTGTACACAGTCAGGAGTGAAAAATCATGTTAGTAACACTGGAACTTGCACATGCATTGAAAGTTGGAAGCACAATATCAGGAATTCACTGGAAAAATCTGAAATTGTGATGGGAGAGAAAATGTTTAGGAAAGGATGACCTTGTTACTAGTGTCCACATGATGGCGACATTTCGCTCATGCAGGATGAAGCAAGGGGGCGGTACGTAATTCGAGAACTGTCAATCACTTAGGCTAAGGGTTGCCCTCTAGTGTTTGTCAGCGGAACAACAACCGGCCTGCTTCCATGTGTGATTCAAATTTGAGCGTGCAGACGCTTTGCTTTCTGTAGCGATCACACTTATCAAAACTAAATCTCAGCGGATTTTTTGATGCTATGTTTTAACAAACACGACTTGCAGAATTTTTTTCTGCGCTATGTAGGAGAAAACAGGAATTATACGTCTGTCGGTTGGATCCAAATACATTTATCAAATAGCATTTAATGATTAAAATGTTTTGGAGGTTTTGGATACTATATTTCACTAAACAGCGTGGCAAGATTTTTTCTACACACACACATAGGGTTCACAGGAATTAGGCATCTGTTTTTCGTTTCCCACAAATAATTAGCACTATGATTCATACGTGTTCGCTTATAAATTTCAAACCTCGGCGGGTTTTTCCTTTTTCGACACGTGTGCACGGAAGGATTTCTTCGCTTCCCCACATTAATATAGATAACAGGAATTATACGTCTGTCATTCGAATCCAAATAACATTTATCAAATAGCATTTAATGATTAAAATGTTTTGGAGGTTTTGGTGCTATATTTCACTAAACAGCGTGGCAAGATTTTTTCCTACACACACACATAGGGTTCACAGGAATTAGGCATCTGTTTTTCGCTACCCACAAATAATTAGCACTATGATTCATACGTGTTCGCTTATAAATTTCAAACCTCGGCGGGTTTTTCTTTTTTCGACACGTGTGCACGGAAGGATTTCTTCGCTTCCCCACATTAATAGGAATTATACGGACAACAGGAATTATACGTCTGTCATTCGAATCCAAATAACATTTATCAAATAGCATTTAATGATTAAAATGTTTTAAAGTTTTGGATTTTTTCTGTGCTATATTCTAACAAACACGTCTGGCAGGGCTTCTGCGCTGCGCATAAATAACAGGAATTATTCGTCTGTTTTTTCGACTCCCATAACATATTATCAAATAGCACTTATGATTAGATATGCTTTAGGTTTTACAATTGAGTAGCTACGTCAATTTTTAACCAGGAGTTTACCGTTAATCTAACGATTTAATATAAGGCCTTTTTAAGAATAGTGAAAGAGCATCGTTTCACTAAATCTTGTCTTCACCCTGACAGAAGAACATCGTTCGGACAGGGGAGTTTAATATTAAAAATGTCGTCGTTCAAAAGAGGTTTCTTCGTCTTTTATAGGACAAATTTAATACTGTGAAACTATGAAAACTGCAGTTTACTTCTTAGTTTCGCTGGACTGAAATGGCTTTTTGCCTTTAATCAGTCACGGTGAGTTCGCAATGCGTTCGCTCAACCGAGGTGCACGTACAATATTAAATCACAATATAGACAGATTGAAAACTGATCTCTTTTGCTCAAAACAAGTTTAAAGTGTGCCTAGCATATTCCTCCACCATTCTTGTAAAGACTTTAGGCGGGTCTAATCCATGGGGAATTTGCATATCATAATTAATAATTGGTAATTAATAATTATTCATACATGTTTGGATTAGATCAGTCTTACATGTTAATAAATCTCCCTCTAAAGGAGAATGTCATTTTACCTGGATGTATACATGCAATCCTTTCATTTTAACAAGTTGATTGCAGTCAATTACACAGATCACGTCTTACAAATCAGGCAAAATTAATTTAGCTCAATTGTCAGAAGAATATTGAGGGGTTTTCCCCAATATCATCTTACTTTATAGGATTGCAGGAAACGCAATTCTCTGGCCAGAAGAATTGGGCTTCCTGCCCCATAATAAGTACTCTTTAAATTATTAATTATTGAAATAATTAATTAATTCGTAAAGCTTGTAGCATAAAAGATCTTCTTGGCACTTAAGAGACTCGAAATTGAGCAAAGAGGAAGTCCATCAGTCAAGTGAATATAATGATTTAATAAAGGCATGTCTACTTATATATATTTACTACGTTACAGGAATACATGTATTTACAAACATTAACACGAACGAAAACCCTTAAGACATTGATGAACGAGAAATGCGTAAAGTTTGGGCAATGGATGACTTACACGCGTTAGCGAGTAAGAGAGAGAGAGAGAGGAGAGAGAGAGAGTGAGAGAACATTGGCATACTTCCTCCTAAGACATTCACCTTTCTGATTACAACACGAAACATCATCTTAATGCTCCTTAGAAGCGTTATAAAGAGATACTTGCACAAGTTATGGGTCTCGCTGTGTTGTCGCATTCCTGAAGGCCTGTCCCGGCCGCGTGCGTGAGCGGAGTCCTTTGTGTGTGTAAGCGTCACGTGTTGTCTCTGAGCGCTCGGGTGGCGCGGCGGTTTAAAGTCTTTGAGTAGCATTACCAATGAAAGTAGCTCGGCTACGTTTGTTTCACTCCGTGGAAGTAAACAGAGTCGACTATGGAAAACAAAACTTTGCCTTACAAAGGAAAGATATAAAGATCGGATCGGGTCTCCGAAGGAGACCACGGATCGGGTTACATGATGCAGCAGTAACGACGGGCGAAGCAAGAGAGTTGGCAGAGCTGCGCTCCTACATTTATCACATCGGCGAAGTCCAGCCTCTTCCCATTGACTCGGCCAATCAAGAGGTCGAAACTCGCAGGCGGGACTTCTGGTTTTTATGATCCCTTTGTTCTCTTAAGCAAGGCATTTGAAACCCTAATTTCATCGGGTGTTTAAAAGCAGAATCTTCCTAATTATTATAGTCATATGTGTAACAAAGTTTTAGCAAGATGTGATATCAATGGCTAACTGGGGCGCGACGATTGGAACTCAGAGACTCCAAACTTGTCACAAATGGATTTGGTTAAACATTAGTTGGCAAGGTTTGAAACATTATCCCAGTTTTCGAGAAACAGACCAAACACATAAAAGGCAAATCATAACATGAGATTAGATACATTGTTCTTACAATTCTAAAGGGGAAGTATAATAGAATATATATGACTGCAAAATTCAGTTCTCCTTCGTTAGAATTCTAGGGAATACGCAGTTACATGTAAAAATACATAATGGTAAACTCAGTTATTTCAATGTAACATGAACAAACAAACACATAAAACACATTGAATATTTCTGTTTACAATGTCTTTTAAAAAAAAGAAGCTTCTTTTCTCTGTAACATTAACTTCCTGTGGCACATTCCACATTCCTGGGGGTGGGGAACGCTGGTGGAATGTGTGTGTGTGTCTGTGTGTTAATTTTGAGTCCTGGGGGTGGGGAACGCTGGTTTGGAAGCTTCCCGGCCTTTGAAGGCTCTTAGGATTTTAGTTATCCAGAATATATTTAATTATTCAGATTCACCCTAAATACGCTACAATGCTGTTGACACATTATTGTAGCAGAGTTTGTGCTGAATACAGTGTAATCAGATTTTAGCCATGAAAATGTCACTAGTAACAGAAATTAGCACAAATGTCAGAGCAAATCAGAACTCCTCCAGGGCTCAGAAAACACTTCAGACCACAGAGGGGTCCCTCCACTTTATTTTGAGGTTGTTATACTGAGTACGTCGCCTGCGGCCACATTGCTTAACTTGTTGTAGGCTTCCTCTCATCTGAGAGTCATCATGCTGAGGCCTCCATCCTCCAGAGTTCCATGCAAACAGATGTGTCAGATGTGTCTTCCCGAGAGGCCGGGAAGAGGCCTCTCTCTTTATATCAGAGAGTTTTATTTTATGCCCTTCGCTTCTTGAGCTCTGTGTTGTGCATATCTAAGCTTAGCTGTTTTTTTTTTACATTATAAGAGGTAACACTAGAAACTCTCTGGTGTGAGCCTTCTCTTCCTTAAGAGTCATCCTGAGGCCTCCATGCAAACAGCTTTTCAGGTAGAGCTAGAGAAGTGGTTTCTCTCTCTCTCTCTCTCTCTCTCTCTCTCTCTCTCTCCTCTCTCTCTCTCTCTCTCTCTCTCTCTCTCTCTCTCTCTCTCTCTCTCTCTCTCTCTCTTTTTTTTTTTAGGCCCCCTCGCTCCCTGAGCTCTGTGATATTTGAGCCTAAGCTATCCTCAAACATGTGACAGGCCTCCTCTTCTTCAAAAGTCAACCTGCTGAGGCCTCCATACAAACAGCTTTGCAGGTAGATCTAGAAAAGAGGTCTTTTTCTCATAGTAGTGAGCTGCTCTTAGACCCTTCGCCCCCTGAGCTCTGTGTTGGACATATCTAAGCTTAGCCTTTTTCCAAACGCTAGAAACTCTCTTGTGTGAGTATGGCAGGCCTCCTCTTCCTTAAAAGAGTCATCCTGCTGATACCTCCATGTAAACAGCTTTGCAGGTAGTGTTAAAGGAAGGGCCCTCTCAATACAGAGAGCAGTTCTTTAGGCCCCTCGCTCCCTGAGCTCTGCGATGTGGATAACTGAGCTAAGCTGTTATCCCACACTGTGAGAAAAAGCACTTTAGACCACATTGTTGTGAGTATGGCAGGCCTCCTCTTCCTTAAATAGTCATCATGCTGAGGCCGCCATCCTCCAGAGTTCTATGCAAATAGATTTTCTTTACCTAGGAAGAGGTCTCTCTCTTTGTATCAGAGAGAGAAGCCCTTTGCTTCTTGAGCTATGTGCTATATCTGAGCTTAGTAGGTTTTTACAGTATGGCAGGCCTGCTCTTCCTTAAAAGAGTCATCCTATGAGGCCTTCATGCAAACAGCCTTTGCAGCTAGAGCTAGAAAAAAGGTATATTCTCTTAATAATGAGCTGTTCTTAGACCCTTTGCTCCCTGAGATCTGTGCTGCATACATCTATATTGTCAGGACTTGGGTTTAATCTTCTTCTGTTTTCTTTTTTTTTGTGTTTGTTGGTTTTCTTCACATGCAGCTCCACACAGCTGTGTTTGATCTGCAATCAGTGCATCTGCTCGTCAGCGCTCACCTGTCTTCACTTATTGTTTGATTTCTCAGCTACATTTATGCTGCCTTTTCTCTGGTTCTTTGCCAGTACGTTTTGTACCTTTTGCTGGTCATTTGCCATTTTTCCCTTTTGTTTCGTAGTTTTATTTGGTTTTGTTTTCTATTATCTCACCTATTTTTCTCTGCCTAGTTGTGTTGCTGTTACCTGTTCCTCTTCAGCATTACTGGTATTACTCTATCTCTGCTGACCATTTGGACTGTTACTGGTATTGGAGTTTGGATTTCCTTGGAATGCCGTTTGTCTTTCTGGACTGACTCACCTGTCGTGAACTGCTGCCTTTTTTCCAGTTGTGAGTTAGGGTGTTCCTGTTGGTTCTGTTTGCCCCTCGCCTGACTACCCTGATTTTCTGACACTGATTCTCGCCTGACACTGATTCTCGCCTGGTGATTTGGATTTGATTGCCCTGGAACCTGGTCCCTGTCTGCCTGACTCCTTTCATCGCCTAGCTGTCTTCAAACATGTGACAGGGCTCCTCTTTGTGAGTCATCCTGCTGTGGCCTAGCTTTGCAGGTAGAGCTAGAGAAGAGGTCTCTTCTCATATTAGTGAGCTGTTCTTAGACCCTTCACTCCCTGATCTCTGCACTGTGCATATCTGAGCTGTTTTTCCACAAAAAAAAAAAAAAAAAAAAAAAAAAAAACACTAGAGACCACTGTGATATGAAGGCTGCCGGCCTCCAATTCTTTATTCTTTTATTTTGGATGGCCCCTTCAGATGCCCCTCATTTTCAAGCGGGTCCTTTCAATCACTGATTGTACCTGAGCCACACATGCTCAAAACATGACAATACACAATAACACAGAAAAAAAGAAAAAACTAAACTCAACAAGACATAATTCACAGCACCCCCAAATTATACAATAAATTACCTGGATACATTGGCAATAATAATGTCTCATAAGGTATTCGCATGACATTTATAGCATTTTAATGAGCCCAAATTTACTACAATATAAAAAAAAAAAAAAAAAAAAAAAACTTAAATATAATAAATGAATAATAATAAAAAATATAGCTGCGAGCAGCGATTACGGGCCCAAGCCGGTGGCACCGCAACCCTGGTGCACCAGGGTGGCGGTACCGCCGGCTTTGGCCCTTCATCGCTGCTCGCAGCTATATTTATATGGTCCCTTTAGGGTTATTGTGCACGACGTGACAAAATATCTGCTCGCTATCTGCCGAACGGCTCTGGTAGTCCCGCTTCAGCACTGATGATGTTGTAGAAATAGTGTGCTCTGGTTGGTCTGGATTATTCAGGATTTATTATTTTATACAGAAATAAGTTATTTATAATTCAGATGAGAATAAAGTTAGTGTTGATTAAAATGAAGGAAAACAAATATATTGATCTGAAATATAGCACATTCATTTTACATTTATTTAGGTTCAATAACCAAATATACAATCTTAATTTAATTTAAAGCAAACAATACATTTAAAATACATGGGTTGTATGCACATTTGTTTTAATAAAAAAAATATATATCCAAAAAGACAAGGCTTAAAAACTCTTGTCACTGTAACAGACACAATCTCTCTCTCTCTCCACACACACACACACACAAACACACACACACACAACACACACACACACACACACACACACACACACACACACACACACACACACCACACACACACCACACACACACACACACGTCAAGTCACTTATTGAATAAGCAGAAAAATCGGATTTTCTGCTCTGAAAATATAAATAAGCATACAAATTGAATAAGCACTTTGAATATTCTAAACAGAATAAGCACTAGTCGCTAATGAATAAGTACTAGTACTTAATGGAATAGATACTAATATCTAAAAAATAAGTACTAGTAGCATGAAAATAGAGACTAGTATGTTAAAATGATTAAATGTTAAAACGGCTTGCCATATTGGCTCAGAGAGAGAGAGAGAGAGAGAGAGAGAGAGAGAGAGAGAGAGAGAGAGAAAATGACATTTTAGATAATAGTAACTATTAAAAGATACTAGTACTTATTCATTAGCTACTAATACGTATTCAAAAGAATATCTAAAGAATAAGCACTAGTATCTAAAGAATAAGCACTAGTCGCTAATGAATAAGTACTAGTACTTAATGGAATAGATACTAGTATCTAAAAAATAAGTACTAGTAGCATGAAAATAGAGACTAGTAGGTTAAAATGATTAAATGTTAAAACGGCTTGCCATATTGGCTCAGAGCATCAAAAGCATCAAACAAGAATATTAAAGTTTGATGCGTTGCCACGGCAACAGTATCTAAGATATCAATAATCCTTTCTCAGGTCTACATCTGCCGTGTGTTTACATTATACACATAAAGTTTGAAGCAAATTGGGTAAAAATAAGAGGGTGATTTCAAAGCATTTAGGAAGTGACACACTTCCTGCTGCCAGTTGGTGGCGCTATAACTTTGACTCACAATAGTCACATCCATGTGATCGGGCTCTTACAACGTACACACTGCTGAAGTTTCATCAAGATCAGTTAATGTATGCAGAAGTTATAACACACTTCCTGTTTCCATTATTCGCCATAAATTCGTTTCCTCGCCACGGCCAAACCGTTCGAGATATCAAAAATCCCCTGGCAATTTTTCATCCTCAATGTCTTGACTTCATGCTGACTGAGTTTCGTGGCGATTGGTTGAATTCTCTAGGAGTAGTATATCGAATTCCAGGGGCATACGCTTTCAAACAAACCATAATAGCCGACTTCCTGTTGGGCTGGGGTAAAAAGTAAAAGTACAAAGGATATATGAATCGATGAGATCTATATGTGTACCAAGTTTCATATTATTACATGCAAGCGTGTTTGATTTATGGACCAAGTTTTCGGACCCCGTTCCAGGGGGCGCTGTCGAGCCCCCCTGCCACGCCCGGGTACCAGCTTCAGCCCGGCCCTGATGGCCGCGGTTTCTGACCCGTGTGCAAAGTTTCAAGAGTTTTTGAGCACGTTAAGGGCCCCAAAGGTGCGCTGAGAGTCTCAAAAGTATCCAAAAAGAATATTAAAGTTTGATGCATTGTCACGGCAACAGCATCTAAGATATCAACAATCCTTTCACAGGTCTACATCTGGCGTGTGTCTACATTATACACATCAAGTTTGAAGCAAATCGGGTAAAGCCTGTTTGATTTATGGACCAAGTTTTCGGACCCCGTTCCAGGGGGCGCTGTCGAGCCCCCCTGCCACGCCCGGGTACCAGCTTCAGCCCGGCCCTGATGGCCGCGGTTTCTGACCCGTGTGCAAAGTTTCAAGAGTTTTTGAGCATGTTAAGGGCCCCAAAAGTGCGCTAAGAATCTCAAAAGTATCCAAAAAGAATATTAAAGTTTGATGCGTTGTCACGGCAACAGCATCTAAGATATCAACCATCCTTTCACAGGTCTACATCTGGCTTGTGTCTACATTATACACATCAAGTTTGAAGCAAATCGGGTAAAGCGTGTTGGATATATGGACCAAATTGTCGGACCCGTTCAAGGGGGCGCTGTCGAGCCCCCCTGCCACGCCCGGGTACCAGCTTCAGCCTGGCCCTGATGGCCGCGGGTTTTGTCCTGTGTGCAAAGTTTCAAGAGTTTTCGAGCACGTTAAGAACCCCAAAAGTGCCCGAAAGCATAAAAAAGCATGAAAAAGCTTAAAAAAAGGAATATTAATGTTTGATGCATTGCCATGGCAACAGTGTCTAAGATATCAATAATCCTTTCACAGGTCTTCATCTGCAGTGTATTTACATTATACAGATGAAGTTTGAAGCAAATCAGGTAAAAATAAGAGGGTGATTTCAAAGCCTTTAGGAAGTGACACACTTCCTGCTGCCAGTTGGTGGCGCTATAACTTTGACTCACAATAGTCACATCCATGTGATCGGACTCTTACAGCGAACACACTGCTGAAGCTTCATCAAGATCAGTTAATGTATGCAGAAGTTATAACACACTTCCTGTTTTCATTATTCGCCATAAATTCGTTTCCTCGCCACGGCCAAACCGTTCGAGATATCAAAAATCCCCTGGCAATTTTTCATCCTCAATGTCTTGACTTCATGCTGACTGAGTTTCGTGGCGATTGGTTGAATTCTCTAGGAGTAGTATATCGAATTCCAGGGGCATACGCTTTCAAACAAACCATAATAGCCGACTTCCTGTTGGGCTGGGGTAAAAAGTAAAAGTACAAAGGATATATGAATCGATGAGATCTATATGTGTACCAAGTTTCATATTATTACATGCAAGCGTGTTTGATTTATGGACCAAGTTTTCGGACCCCGTTCCAGGGGGCGCTGTCGAGCCCCCCTGCCACGCCCGGGTACCAGCTTCAGCCCGGCCCTGATGGCCGCGGTTTCTGACCCGTGTGCAAAGTTTCAAGAGTTTTTGAGCATGTTAAGGGCCCCAAAAGTGTGCTAAGAATCTCAAAAGTATCCAAAAAGAATATTAAAGTTTGATGCGTTGTCACGGCAACAGCATCTAAGATATCAACAATCCTTTCACAGGTCTACATCTGGCATGTGTCTACATTATACACATCAAGTTTGAAGCAAATCGGGTAAAGCCTGTTTGATTTATGGACCAAGTTTTCGGACCCCGTTCCAGGGGGCGCTGTCGAGCCCCCCTGCCACGCCCGGGTACCAGCTTCAGCCCGGCCCTGATGGCCGCGGTTTCTGACCCGTGTGCAAAGTTTCAAGAGTTTTTGAGCATGTTAAGGGCCCCAAAAGTGCGCTAAGAATCTCAAAAGTATCCAAAAAGAATATTAAAGTTTGATGCGTTGTCACGGCAACAGCATCTAAGATATCAACCATCCTTTCACAGGTCTACATCTGGCTTGTGTCTACATTATACACATCAAGTTTGAAGCAAATCGGGTAAAGCGTGTTGGATATATGGACCAAATTGTCGGACCCGTTCAAGGGGGCGCTGTCGAGCCCCCCTGCCACGCCCGGGTACCAGCTTCAGCCTGGCCCTGATGGCCGCGGGTTTTGTCCTGTGTGCAAAGTTTCAAGAGTTTTCGAGCACGTTAAGAACCCCAAAAGTGCCCGAAAGCATAAAAAAGCATGAAAAAGCTTAAAAAAAGGAATATTAATGTTTGATGCATTGCCATGGCAACAGTGTCTAAGATATCAATAATCCTTTCACAGGTCTACATCTGGCATGTGTCTACATTATGCACATGAAGTTTGAAGCAAATCGGGTAAAAATAAGAGGGTGATTTAAAAGCATTTTGAAAGTGACACACTTCCTGCTGCCAGTTGGTGGCGCTATAACTTTGACTCACAATAGTCACATCCATGTGATCGGGCTCTTACAACGAACACACTGCTGAAGTTTCATCAAGATTAGTTAATGTATGCAGTAGTTATGACACACTTCCTGTTTCACGTTTCTCGCCATAATTTCGCTTCCTCGCCACGGCCAAACCGTTCGAGATATCAAAAATCCCCTCGCAAACTTTCATCCTCAATGTCTTGACTTCACGCTGACCGAGTTTCGTGCCGTGTGTTTGAATTCTCTAGGAGGAGTGTTTCACATTCCATTGCATGCGTTTTCCAAACAAGCCTAAATAGCCGACTTCCTGTTGGGCTGGGGTAAAAAGTTAGAGTGCGAAGTATATATGAAACGATGAGATCTACATGTGTACCGAGTTTCATATTATTACATGCAAGCGTGTTTGATTTATGGACCATGTTTTTGGACCCCGTTCCAGGGGGCGCTGTCGAGCCCCCCTGCCACGCCCGGGTACCAGCTTCAGCCCGGCCCTGATGGCCGCGGGTTCTGACATGTGTGCAAAGTTTCAGGAGTTTTTGAGCATGTTAAAGTCCCTGTAAAGGCAATTTCAAAAAAAAATTCTAAACACATTATTAATGTTAGAAATGTATTGCTAAAACATATTACAAAGACTGTGAACTGTGAAGTACTGAATTGTGGAGTTAGACTGTTAAACAGTTTTTCACCGTTGCTATTTTCCGGATTTTCTGGGCGGGGCTAAAAACGGGGGCTCGATGACGCACTGGAGTCCCTAAGCTCCTGGACACGCCCGTACTTGATGACGCACTGGAGCCGCTGAGGCTGGTCGCTCCTAACAATAACATTAATAGAGCACATTCACATCAGTTTGCCGCTCAATCGCGAGTTACTGTCAGTAGTAGCCTACTATTATTAGTAACAGCCTACAGATTGCTAGCTAGCTATGCCTTCGTCATGGAAATGCGTACTACCTGGATGCGATCCCCTTATCACGTACAAAACAGATTGGTGTCCTTATTTAAATTTCCGAAATACGAATACATCAAGAAGAAGTGGATTAATTTTGTGAAGAGCCACCTTGATGGAGAGAGCTGAGGATCACCGCCAAATCCCACCTCTGTAAGTGATCATTTTAGACGGGATAGTGTTATAAACTTTCGTCGGAGACAACTGGGAATCACTGATAAATAACTGGGAATCACTGATAAATGATAATCCGCTGTTACTGGTGAATGGGGCCGAACCGACTATCTCCCGCCTCGGCCTTCATCCTCACGTCGCGCCGAAAACTGGTGCCATCATCGGCAGTGCGTGCCCACCGTGCGAGCATCCATTCCGGCTGTAGAGTTGAGTGTGGCGACGGCAGCTTTCCCGCAAGTGGGCGTGGTTTCAGCGCAGCCAGCGGACACGCCCCCAGCGTTTGAGAGAAGAGATTACTGCTCATTTTTTCAAGATTTTGATAGCTTATTTTATGTACTTGCTGGCTTTTTTAATCGTTCAAATTTGGCTGGGTGACTAATAACACATTTTTTTGTGGTGTGACAAACTCAGAACACATACTTAATTTTGACTTTACAGGGACTTTAAGGCCTCCAAAAGTGTCCAAAAGGTAGTAAAAAAATAATTAGAAGAAGAAGAAGAAGAATAATAAATATAGCTGCGAGCAGCGATTACGGGCCCAAGCCGGTGGCACCGCAACCCTGGTGCACCAGGGTGGCGGTACCGCCGGCTTTGGCCCTTCATCGCTGCTCGCAGCTATATATATATATATATATATATATATATATATAAAGCCGGTGGCACCGCCACCCTGGTCCCTTTAGGGTTATTGTGCACGACGTGACAAAATATCTGCTCGCTATCTGCCGAACGGCTCTGGTAGTCCCACTTCAGCACTGATGATGTTGTAGAAATAGTGTGCTCTGGTTGGTCTGGATTATTCAGGATTTATTATTTTATACAGAAATAAGTTATTTATAATTCAGATGAGAATAAAGTTAGTGTTGATTAAAATGAAGGAAAACAAATATATTGATCTGAAATATAGCACATTCATTTTACATTTATTTAGGTTCAATTACCAAATATACAATCATAATTTAATTTAAAGCAAACAATACATTTAAAATACATGGGTTGTATGCACATTTTTTTTAATAAAAAATATATATATATCCAAAAAGACAAGGCTTAAAAACTCTTGTCACTGTAACAGACACAATCTCTCTCTCTCTCACACACACACACACACACACACACACACACACACACACACACACACACACACACACACACACACACACACACACACACACACACACACGTCAAGTCACTTAGATTTTAGATGCAATATTGAATAAGCAGAAAAATCGGATTTTCTGCTCTGAATATATAAATAAGCATACAAATTGAATAAGCACTTTGAATATTCTAAACAGAATAAGCACTAGTCGCTAATGAATAAGTACTAGTACTTAATGGAATA
Source organism: Chrosomus eos (assembly GCA_036326025.1). Classification (NCBI taxonomy): domain Eukaryota; kingdom Metazoa; phylum Chordata; class Actinopteri; order Cypriniformes; family Leuciscidae; genus Chrosomus; species Chrosomus eos. The sequence goes on from JAZAVI010000789.1 coordinate 15,315, forward strand.
GATACTAATATCTAAAAAATAAGTACTAGTAGCATGAAAATAGAGACTAGCATGTTAAAATGATTAAATGTTAAAACGGCTTGCCATATTGGCTCAGAGAGAGAGAGAGAGAGAGAGAGAGAGAGAGAAAATGACATTTTAGATAATAGTAACTATTAAAAGATACTAGTACTTATTCATTAGCTACTAATACGTATTCAAAAGAATATCTAAAGAATAAGCACTAGTATCTAAAGAATAAGCACTAGTCGCTAATGAATAAGTACTAGTACTTAATGGAATAGATACTAGTATCTAAAAAATAAGTACTAGTAGCATGAAAATAGAGACTAGTAGGTTAAAATGATTAAATGTTAAAACGGCTTGCCATATTGGCTCAGAGCATCAAAAGCATCAAACAAGAATATTAAAGTTTGATGCGTTGCCACGGCAACAGTATCTAAGATATCAATAATCCTTTCTCAGGTCTACATCTGCCGTGTGTTTACATTATACACATAAAGTTTGAAGCAAATTGGGTAAAAATAAGAGGGTGATTTCAAAGCATTTAGGAAGTGACACACTTCCTGCTGCCAGTTGGTGGCGCTATAACTTTGACTCACAATAGTCACATCCATGTGAACGGACACTTACACCGAACACACTGCTGAAGTTTCATCAAGATCAGTTAATGTATGCAGAAGTTATAACACACTTCCTGTTTCCATTATTCGCCATAAATTCGTTTCCTCGCCACGGCCAAACCGTTCGAGATATCAAAAATCCCCTGGCAATTTTTCATCCTCAATGTCTTGACTTCATGCTGACTGAGTTTCGTGGCGATTGGTTGAATTCTCTAGGAGTAGTATATCGAATTCCAGGGGCATACGCTTTCAAACAAACCATAATAGCCGACTTCCTGTTGGGCTGGGGTAAAAAGTAAAAGTACAAAGGATATATGAATCGATGAGATCTACATGTGTACCAAGTTTCATATTATTACATGCAAGCGTGTTTGATTTATGGACTAAGTTTTCGGACCCCGTTCCAGGGGGCGCTGTCGAGCCCCCCTGCCACGCCCGGGTACCAGCTTCAGCCCGGCCCTGATGGCTGCGATTTCTGACCCGTGTGCAAAGTTTCAAGAGTTTTTGAGCATGTTAAGGGCCCCAAAAGTGCGCTAAGAATCTCAAAAGTATCCAAAAAGAATATTAAAGTTTGATGCGTTGTCACGGCAACAGCATCTAAGATATCAACAATCCTTTCACAGGTCTACATCTGGCTTGTGTCTACATTATACACATCAAGTTTGAAGCAAATAGGGTAAAGCGTGTTGGATATATGGACCAAATTGTCGGACCCGTTCAAGGGGGCGCTGTCGAGCCCCCCTGCCACGCCCGGGTACCAGCTTCAGCCTGGCCCTGATGGCCGCGGGTTTTGTCCTGTGTGCAAAGTTTCAAGAGTTTTCGAGCACGTTAAGAACCCCAAAAGTGCCCGAAAGCATAAAAAAGCATGAAAAAGCTTAAAAAAAGGAATATTAATGTTTGATGCATTGCCATGGCAACAGTGTCTAAGATATCAATAATCCTTTCACAGGTCTACATCTGGCATGTGTCTACATTATGCACATGAAGTTTGAAGCAAATCGGGTAAAAATAAGAGGGTGATTTAAAAGCATTTTGAAAGTGACACACTTCCTGCTGCCAGTTGGTGGCGCTATAACTTTGACTCACAATAGTCACATCCATGTGATCGGGCTCTTACATCGAACACACTGCTGAAGTTTCATCAAGATTAGTTAATGTATGCAGTAGTTATAACACACTTCCTGTTTCACGTTTCTCGCCATAATTTCGTTTCCTCGCCACGGCCAAACCGTTCGAGATATCAAAAATCCCCTGGCAATTTTTCATCCTCAGTGTCTTGACTTCATGCACACCGAGTTTCGTGCCGTGTGTTTGAATTCTCTAGGAGGAGTGTTTCACATTCCATTGCATGCGTTTTCCAAACAACCCTTAATAGCCGACTTCCTGTTGGGCTGGGGTAAAAAGTTAGAGTGCGAAGTATATATGAAACGATGAGATCTACATGTGTACCGAGTTTCATATTATTACATGCAAGCGTGTTTGATTTATGGACCATGTTTTCGGACCCCGTTCCAGGGGGCGCTGTCGAGCCCCCCTGCCACGCCCGGGTACCATCTTCAGCCCGGCCCTGATGGCCGCGGGTTCTGACATGTGTGCAAAGTTTCAGGAGTTTTTGAGCATGTTAAGGCCTCCAAAAGTGTCCAAAAGGTAGTAAAAAAATAATAATAATAATAATAATAATAAAATATAGCTGCGAGCAGCGATTACGGGCCCAAGCCGGTGGCACCGCCACCCTGGTGCACCAGGGTGGCGGTACCGCCGGCTTTGGCCCTTCATCGCTGCTCGCAGCTATATTTATTATATATATATATATATATATATATATATATATATATATATATATATATATATATATATATATATATATATAAATAAAGCCGGTGGCATCACCACCCTGGTGCCTTTAGGGTTATTGTGCACGACGTGACACAAAATATCTGCTCGCTATCTGCCGAACGGCTCTGGTAGTCCCGCTTCAGCACTGATGATGTTGTAGAAATAGTGTGCTCTGGTTGGTCTGGATTATTCGGGATTTTTTATTTTATACAGAAATAAGTTATTTATAATTCAGATGAGAATAAAGTTAGTGTTGATTAAAATGAAGGAAAACAAATATATTGATCTGAAATATAGCACATTCATTTTACATTTATTTAGGTTCAATTACCAAACATACAATCTTAATTTAATTTAAAGCAAACTATACATTAAAAATACATGGGTTGTATGCACATTTTTTTTTTATAAAAAATATATATATATCCAAAAAGACAAGGCTTAAAAACTCTTGTCACTGTAACAGACACAATCTCTCTCTCAAACAACACACACACACAAACACACACACACACACACACACACACACACACACACACACACACACACACACACACACACACACACACACACACACACACACACACACACACACACACACACGTCAAGTCACTTTTTAGATGCAATATTGAATAAGCAGAAAAATCTGATTTTCTGCTCTGAAAATATAAATAAGCATACAAATTGAATAAGCACTTTGAATATTCTAAACAGAATAAGCATTAGTCGCTAATGAATAAGTACTAGTACTTAATGGAATAGATACTAATATCTAAAAAATAAGTACTAGTAGCATGAAAATAGAGACTAGTATGTTAAAATGATTAAATGTTAAAACGGCTTGCCATATTGGCTCAGAGAGAGAGAGAGAGAAAATGACATTTTAGATAATAGTACCTATTAATAGATACTAGTATTTATTCAATAAATACTAGTTCTAAGTCATTACATACTAGTACCTATTAAATAGATACCAGTACTTATTCATTAGCTACTAATACGTATTCAAAAGAATATCTAAAGAATAAGCACTACTATCTAAGGAATAGGCACTAGTACTAAAGAATAAGCACTAGTCGCTAATGAATAAGTACTATTACTTAATGGAATAGATACTAGTATCTAAAAAATAAGTACTAGTAGCATGAAAAAAGAGACTAGTAGGTTAAAATGATTAAATGTTAAAATGGCTTGCCATATTGACTCAGAGCATCAAAAGCATCAAACAAGAATATTAAAGTTTGATGCGTTGCCACTGCAACAGTTTCAAAGATATCAAGAATCCCTTCACAGGTCTTCATCTGCAGTGTATTTACATTATACAGATGAAGTTTGAAGCAAATCGGGTAAAAATAAGAGGGTGATTTCAAAGCCTTTAGGAAGTGACACACTTCCTGCTGCCAGTTGGTGGCGCTATAACTTTGACTCACAATAGTCACATCCATGTGATCGGACTCTTACAGCGAAAACACTGCTGAAGTTTCATCAAGATCAGTTAATGTATGCTGAAGTTATAACACACTTCCTGTTTCCATTATTCGCCATAAATTTGTTTCCTCGCCACGGCCAAACCGTTCGAGATATCAAAAATCCCCTGGCAATTTTTCATCCTCAATGTCTTGACTTCGTGCACACCGAGTTTCGTGGCGATTGGTTGAATTCTCTAGGATTAGTATATCGAATTCCAGGGGCATACGCTTCCAAACAAACGATAATAGCCGACTTCCTGTTGGGCTGGGGTAAAAAGTAAAAGTACAAAGGATATATGAACCGATGAGATCTATATGTGTAGCGAGTTTCATATTATTACATGCAAGCGTGTTTGATTTATGGACCAAGTTTTCGGACCCCGTTCCAGGGGGCGCTGTCGAGCCCCCCTGCCACGCCCGGGTACCAGCTTCAGCCCGGCCCTGATGGCCGCGTTTTCTGACCCGTGTGCAAAGTTTCAAGAGTTTTTGAGCATGTTAAGGGCCCCAAAAGTGCGCTAAGAATCTCAAAAGTATCCAAAAAGAATATTAAAGTTTGATGCGTTGTCACGGCAACAGCATCTAAGATATCAACAATCCTTTCACAGGTCTACATCTGGCGTGTGTCTACATTATACACATCAAGTTTGAAGCAAATCGGGTAAAGCCTGTTTGATTTATGGACCAAGTTTTCGGACCCCGTTCCAGGGGGCGCTGTCGAGCCCCCCTGCCACGCCCGGGTACCAGCTTCAGCCCGGCCCTGATGGCCGCGGTTTCTGACCCGTGTGCAAAGTTTCAAGAGTTTTTGAGCATGTTAAGGGCCCCAAAAGTGCGCTAAGAATCTCAAAAGTATCCAAAAAGAATATTAAAGTTTGATGCGTTGTCACGGCAACAGCATCTAAGATATCAACAATCCTTTCACAGGTCTACATCTGGCTTGTGTCTACATTATACACATCAAGTTTGAAGCAAATAGGGTCAAGCGTGTTGGATATATGGACCAAATTGTCGGACCCGTTCAAGGGGGTGCTGTCGAGCCCCCTGCCACGCCCGGGTACCAGCTTCAGCCTGGCCCTGATGGCCGCGGGTTTTGTCCTGTGTGCAAAGTTTCAAGAGTTTTCGAGCACGTTAAGAACCCCAAAAGTGCCCGAAAGCATAAAAAAGCATGAAAAAGCTTAAAAAAAGGAATATTAATGTTTGATGCATTGCCATGGCAACAGTGTCTAAGATATCAATAATCCTTTCACAGGTCTACATCTGGCATGTGTCTACATTATGCACATGAAGTTTGAAGCAAATCGGGTAAAAATAAGAGGGTGATTTAAAAGCATTTTGGAAGTGACACACTTCCTGCTGCCAGTTGGTGGCGCTATAACTTTGACTCACAATAGTCACATCCATGTGATCGGGCTCTTACAACGAACACACTGCTGAAGTTTCATCAAGATTAGTTAATGTATGCAGTAGTTATAACACACTTCCTGTTTCACGTTTCTCGCCATAATTTCGTTTCCTCGCCACGGCCAAACCGTTCGAGATATCAAAAATCCCCTGGCAATTTTTCATCCTCAGTGTCTTGACTTCACGCTGACCGAGTTTCGTGCCGTGTGTTTGAATTCTCTAGGAGGAGTGTTTCACATTCCTTTGCATGCGTTTTCCAAACAAGCCTAAATAGCCGACTTCCTGTTGGGCTGGGGTAAAAAGTTAGAGTGCGAAGTATATATGAAACGATGAGATCTACATGTGTACCGAGTTTCATATTATTACATGCAAGCGTGTTTGATTTATGGACCATGTTTTCGGACCCCGTTCCAGGGGGCGCTGTCGAGCCCCCCTGCCACGCCCGGGTACCATCTTCAGCCCGGCCCTGATGGCCGCGGGTTCTGACATGTGTGCAAAGTTTCAGGAGTTTTTGAGCATGTTAAGGCCTCCAAAAGTGTCCAAAAGGTAGAAAGAAAAATAATAATAAATATAGCTGCGAGCAGCGATTACGGGCCCAAGCCGGTGGCACCGCAACCCTGGTGCACCAGGGTGGCGGTACCGCCGGCTTTGGCCCTTCATCGCTGCTCGCAGCTATATTTATATATATTATATATATATATATATATATATATATATATTATATATATATATATATATATATATATATATATATATATATAAAGCCGGTGGCCACCCTGGTGCCTTAGGGTTATTGTGCACGACGTGACACAAAATATCTGCTCGCTATCTGCCGAACGGCTCTGGTAGTCCCGCTTCAGCACTGATGTTGTAGAAATAGTGTGCTCTGGTTGGTCTGGATTATTCAGGATTTATTATTTTATACAGAAATAAGTTATTTATAATTCAGATGAGAATAAAGTTAGTGTTGATTAAAATGAAGGAAAACAAATATATTGATCTGAAATATAGCACATTCATTTTACATTTATTTAGGTTCAATTACCAAACATACAATCTTAATTTAATTTAAAGCAAACAATACATTTAAAATACATGGGTTGTATGCACATTAAAAAAAATATATATTATTATATATATATATATATACAAAAAGACAAGGCTTAAAAACTCTTGTCACTGTAACAGACACAATCTCTCTCTCTCTCTCTCACACACACACACACACACACACACACACACACACACACACACACACACACACACACACACACACACACACACGTCAAGTCACTTACATTTTAGATGCAATATTTAATAAGCAGAAAAATCGAATTTTCTGCTCTGAAAATATAAATAAGCATACAAATTGAATAAGCACTTTGAATATTCTAAACAGAATAAGCACTAGTCGTTAATGAATAAGTACTAGTACTTAATGGAATAGATACTAATATCTAAAAAATAAGTACTAGTAGCATGAAAATAGAGACTTCGTATTTCCAGAGCCCGTCTAACTTGTCCGCTTGTCCGGGACAAATGGATTTTTGAAGGACAAATAAAAGAGAATTTTACTTGCCCGAACGGACAAGTCAAGTAGCCTGATTAGAACATCAATAACAAACAAAATACATAACTAGGGAATCACTAAACCGAGAGAATGATTCTGATTTTATTACATTTATTGTATGTTGTTGCGATCGATTGTGGATAATAAATAGGTTGCGCTGTTGACGCTCGCGCAGCCTCTCGAGGAGAAATCTATATGAGCGCAGCACACACACACACACACTCAGTTAACAACATACTGTAACTGCCTCTAAAAATCTAAATGTGGAGTTTCTATATTTTAACATATGTGTTAAGCAGCCTCAATTGTTTTTCCTGAATACCATATCAAAATGTGACATTGATTTCCTACAACAGTTCAATAAACAGTTAAAATGTAGTCACTTACATTTTAGATGTAATATTGGCTGTTTTTCTTCTGTTCCAGCAGCGAAAATAGTTCGGTAACACTTTATTTGAAGGGGTGTGCATAAGACTGACATGACACTGTCATAAACATGACACAACACCTGTCATGAACATGAAGGAGTCTTTATGAATGTTTATGACTGTTGTCATTAAGTGTCATTCGGTAAATTATGACACTTTTAATGCAAAGTTGACATTGTTTAAAATGTCTTTGTTATGACAACTTGACATTAACAAAGACAAAAAATGTCTTTGTTATGACAACTTGACATTACCCAAGACAAAAATGTCTTGATTATGACAACTTGACATTAACAAAGACGGAAATGTCTTTGTTATGACAACTTAATATTAACCAAGAAATCATAACCTGTCAACCTGTCACAAATATGTCATAACAGGTCTAATTATCAAACTTCAAGCATTTTGCAGTGTAATAACCCTTAATGACATCTTTATAACTAGTACAATGTGTTCCACTTTACTTGAGGACAGGTAATATTCATGACACAGTTATAATGGTGTCATGACGGCCAAAGTTGTCACAGGTTGACAGGTTATGATTTCTCGGTTAATGTCAAGTTGTCATAACAAAGACATTTCCGTCTTTGTTAATTTCAAGTTGTCATAATCAAGACATTTTTGTCTTGGGTAATGTCAAGTTGTCATAACAAAGACATTTTAAACAATGTCAACTTTGCATTGAAAGTGTCATAATTTACCGAATGACACTTAATGACAACAGTCATAAACATTCATAAAGACTCCTTCATGTTTATGACAGGTGTTATGTCATGTTTATGACAGTGTCATGTCAGTCTTATGCACACCCCTTCAAATAAAGTGTTACCAATAGGTCCAAACAAAAATCACAGCAGAACCACGGCGCATCTCACAGGAACACTCATTGTTTTCATTACTGAATGATTCAGCATTTTGACCCGAATCGGTTCGGTTGAGTCAAAGATTCAATGAGCCATTCCTAAACATCTGTCTCATTCTTGAATGAATCAACCGTTTAAACGAATCGTTTGAATGAATGAATTAATGACTCACTCATTAATACGGCCGCCTGCCGCCACCTATTGGCAATTTAGTGTTATGTTTATAAGTAGCCTAGTATACTTCTTTCCACTGTTTCTTATTTGTACATTTAAATCAATTTCATAACATTATTTTATGCAATTGTAATTTTTCAGTGTAAATGATTTAATTTGATCAGCCCTACCTAGGGTAACAGTAGCCTATGCTTCATCTTTCATTTTAAATTCCTAAATTTGATCAATAAATTCAATTATTTAGAATAATAAGACACTAATAGGACATTTAATAATATTGGGGAGGGGATGCCCTTCATGGGACACTATTATGCGACAGTATCGCACTTTAAGATATATAACTAACACCGTATTGCATTTAGGGTGATTGATAACATACATAATATTCAATATTCTTAGTCAATATCCACAACATTCAATGCAGATATTACAATATGCCGATTTAAATATCAAAGCTGATTGAACACTGATGAGAATATTGCTTCAGAATAAATAAATAAATAAATAAATAAATAAATAAATAAATAAATAAATCCGGACAAGCAACTTTTTTCTCAGACAAGTGAATGACAGATTTACTTGTCCGGAGGACAAGCACATGAAAAAAAAAATAAAAAAAAAAAAAAATTATGCTCTCTCTCTCTCTCTCTCTCTCTCTCTCTCTCTCTCTCTCTCTCTCTCTCTCTCTCTCTCTCTCTCTCTCTCTCTCTCTCTCTCTCTCTCTCTCTCTCTCTCTCTCTCTCTCTCTCTCTCACACACACACACACACACACACATCAAGTCTTTTAAATATACTATTGCCACCCACCGTCAATTTGATGTGTGTGTGGGTTGGTTTATGTGATTTATGAGGACACAAATTTGTATAATGGCATGCGTATTACACTGGTATTACAACTTATGGGTGGTTTATGAGGACATTTCAAAAGTCCTCATAAATCAAATGGCTTGAAAAACATAAAAACAATGTTTTATTAAAAAAATTTAAATGCAGCATGTCTGTTATATGCCTTTATTAAAAAAACATATTTAAAAAATACAAGGCTTAAGACATTTATTTTCTTTTTAATGAAGGCCAAACCACACAGCAGTGAAATGGTTAATATAGCCCCACTCCCCCTCCCCCTTCCCACACTCACAGACACACACACAGAGAGCAGTCACATAGCCCCACTCCCCCTCCCCCTTCCCACACTCACAGACACACACACACACACAGAGCAGTCACAGAGACGTAGGCTCAGAGAGAAATGACCATATTCAAACCAAAATATCTGACTTCCTCTTGGTTATTGCTAATGACTGTAAATTAGAAAGTTGTCTGGCTGGAGGAGAACTATATAAATACAGATTTTAGTAACTCTAGATGAAACTAACCCCCCCACTTTTGTCAAAAGGTGGCGCTACTGAGTCCCTGCACCACGCCCGTTTCTGAAACTTTGCACATGTCACCTGGCTAATAAATATGATCTGTCTGTCGAGTTTCATGCAATTTTAAGCAATTTCAGGCATGCTAAGAGTCTCAAAAGCATCCAAAAAGAATATTAAAGTTTGATGGATTGCCACAGCAACAGTTTCAAAGATATCAAGAATCCATTCACAGGTCTTCATCTGCCGTGTATTTACATTATACAGATGAAGTTTGAAGCAAATCGGGTAAAAATAAGAGGGTGATTTCAAAGCATTTTGAAAGTGACACACTTCCTGCTGCCAGTTGGTGGCGCTATAACTTTGACTCACAATAGTCACATCCATGTGATCGGGCTCTTACAACGAACACACTGCTGAAGTTTCATCAAGATCAGTTAATGTATGCAGTAGTTATGACACACTTCCCGTTTCACGTTTCTCGCCATAATTTCGTTTCCTCGCCACGGCCAAACCGTTCGAGATATCAAAAATCCCCTCGCAAACTTTCATCCTCAATGTCTTGACTTCACGCTGACCGAGTTTCGTGCCGTGTGTTTGAATTCTCTAGGAGGAGTACTTCACATTCCATTGCATGCGTTTTCCAAACAACCCTTAATAGCTGACTTCCTGTTGGGCTGGGGTAAAAAGTTAGAGTGCGAAGTATATATGAAACGATGAGATCTACATGTGTACCGAGTTTCATATTATTTCATGCAAGCGTTTTTTATTTATGGACCATGTTTACGGACCCCGTTCCAGGGGGCGCTGTCGAGCCCCCTGCCACGCCCGGGTACCATCTTCAGCCCGGCCCTGATGGCCGCGGGTTCTGACATGTGTGCAAAGTTTCAGGAGTTTTTGAGCATGTTAAGGCCTCCAAAAGTGTCCAAAAGGTAGTAAAAAAAAAATAATAATAATAATAATAATAATAATAAATAATCCTTAGGAAAACAATAGGGCCTTCGCCCTTTGGGCTTGGGCCCTAATAAATAATCCTTAGGAAAACAATAGGGCCTTCGCCCTTTGGGCTTGGGCCCTAATAATCCTTAGGAAAACAATAGGGCCTTCGCCCTTTGGGCTTGGGCCCTAATAATCCTTAGGAAAACAATAGGGCCTTCGCCCTTAGGGCTTGGGCCCTAATAACCCTTAGGAAAACAATAGGGCCTTCGCCCTTTGGGCTTGGGCCCTAATAAATAATCCTTAGGAAAACAATAGGGCCTTCGCCCTTAGGGCTTGGGCCCTAATAAATAATCCTTAGGAAAACAATAGGGCCTTCGCCCTTAGGGCTTGGGCCCTAATAATAGAAATCCTCAAATAAAACATGTACATGGTGTAAATGATGTATGTAAATGTAATGTATGAATGTAATAGATTTCAATGACAATGGAAGGTTAATCCAGTCCATAGGAGCTTTAAAACTAAATGCTCTTCTTCCAATTTCACGCTTCTAGGTGTAACATGGGTATCCCATATTCATGTGAAAGAGCTACAGTATTTGTCTCTGGTTGGAGTTTAAAAAATACAAAGTAAAAATATTATATATAAATATAGCTGCGAGCAGCGATTACGGGCCCAAGCCGGTGGCACCGCAACCCTGGTGCACCAGGGTGGCGCTACCGTCGGCTTTGGCCCTTCATCGCTGCTCGCAGCTATATTTATATATATATATATATATATATATATATATCGGGCCCGATACTGAGCTCATGTACTTGTACTCGTACTCGTAAAAATGCCCCGATACCAACAACCGATACCAGGCAGCATGTGTACAGTGTCAGAAATTATAATGGGGATAAAAAAAGAAGGCTGTATATGAAATAAATGTATCTTATCAGTGGAATATTAAACAGAATATATTAACGCGTCGTCTATTTAACTATATGGTGCGCAAGCTGATAAGAGAAAAACACGGAGAGGATTGAGCGCGCTACGACACAGACGCGCGAGCTGGTCGAGCGCAACCCTTTTTCACAGACGTCAGTGGAAAGTTTGTAGTTCAGTCGGATGTCAATGGCAAATCAAGTAAAACGAGGCATGTAGCTTATTAATAACGTTAACTGACGAGAGATAGAGAGAGAGAGAGAGAGAAGAGAGAGAGAGAGAGAGAGAGAGAGAGAGAGAGAGAGAGAGAGAGAGAGAGAGAGAGAGAGAGAGAGAGAGAGAGAGCACTTCTGTTGAATGCTGTTGATTGCGGATCATTCACTCAGCACGTGTTATTTGGATTAAAACTAAATCGTATATGTAAGTAAAACATGAACTGTTACCTTACTTATGTTTAACGAGTGGTAGCCTACATTATTACAGGACATTTGCAGGTCAAGAATTTCCATGAACTTCAAACATCCACAGCGCGCGCCCTGAAAACCACCAGACAGCGCGCGAATACTGAATGGAAGTCTTTCACGCATTGCGCTTGTACGGACGAATTCACACAAATCTATGTAAAAACACATTGGCGAGTATCCTAGTAAAAGTCTGTTATATATCTCAAGTGAACGTAGACAGTATAATTCAAATGGCGTCAGTGCGTTCGGCCTTAAAGGGGCGGCACTTTAATAAATCTGCTGCTGTGTTTTAATGTTAATCAAACAAAGGACAAATAAATTACTCTCTGCTCTTGGCTAAATAGGCTACCTCTATCAACTTTACAAAAAGATCCATATATATTTAATTTATGCAGTAATAAATATGCAGTGCATGAAATATATATTTGTTGAACTAATTAAGTTTAAATTTAATAAACAACTAATATGATTGATATTATTTTGGTTTCTCTACCAATACATTTAAAAATTACAAATGCATGAATTGAAAATTAACTGAAAATTAAAAATACAGTTATCGGTTACCGTATCGGTATCGGCGAGTACCAAAAATGAAAGTATCGGTATCGGACTCGGTCTGGAAAAAGTGGTATCGGTGCATCCCTAATATATATATATATATATATATATATATATATATATATATATATATATATATATATTTATATATATATATATATAAAGCCAGTGGCACCGCCAGCCTGGTGCCTTTAGGGTTATTGTGCACGACGTGACACAAAATATCTGCTCGCTATCTGCCGAACGGCTCTGGTAGTTCCGCTTCAGCACTGATGATGTTGTAGAATTAGTGCGCTCTGGTTGGTCTGGATTATTGGGGATTTTTTATTTATGCAGAAATAAGTTATTTATAATACAGATAGAGAATAAAGTTAGTGTTGATTAAAATGAAAGAAAACAATTATATTGATCTGAAATATAGCACATTAATTTTAAATTTATTTAGGTTCAATTACCAAACATACAATCTTAATTTAATTTAAAGCAAACAATACATTTAAAATATATGGGTTGTATGCACATAAAAAAAAGAAGATATATCCAAAAAAGACAAGGCCTTAAAGCAGTGGTTCTCAATCTTGGTCCTAGGGTGCCACTGCTCTGCACATTTTATATGTCTCCTTTATCTGACACACCCACTTCAGTTAATAAAGCTCTTTCCTAACCAGCTGATGATCTGAATCAGGTGTGTTAAATGAGGGAGACATACAAACTATGCAGAGCAGTGGCTCCCTAGGACCAGGATTGAGATCCACTGCCTTAAAGGGTTAAACTCTTTTCACTGTACACACACACACACACACACACACCACACACCACACACACACACACACACACACACACACACACACACGTCAAGTCACTTACATTTTAGATGCAATATTGACGGTTTTTCTGTTTCAGCAGCGAAAATAGTTAAACAAAGATCACAGCAGAACCATTGCGCATCTCACAGCAACATGTTTTCTCATTACTGAATGATTCAGCATTTTGGACAAATTGGTTTACTCAAAGATTGACGATATCATCGTCCATCGTGATGGCTGACAGACATCACGATGTTAAAGTCCCCATGAAATCAAAATTGACCATACTTACTTTGTTTGCCTAAATTGATCGTTTTGTGGTGAACAATTCATCCGTGCAAGTCAATCCACACAAAAAAATTTTTTGGCTTCGTAATCTTTAATCAAATTCTGAAAATGCCCCTCCCCTCTGCACTGGAGGACCTTGCCCGATGACGTAGGCTTGATGGTTTGGGTGTCTGCTTAACATCCGTAATCACGCCCCTCCAACTGACAGTAGACAGGCACACAGCGTGTGAAAGGAGAGATGGCGAGGAGGTGCATTTTTCTAGATCCAATCAGGTGCTAGTTGGAAAAAAAAAAGCCACGCTCACTATTTTGCCTCATAAGTATTCCGTTTCTCTCGGAAATACGTCACAGCACTGGAGAAAAGCCGTTTGCAACTTCCGGTTCATGGGGACTTTAAGCAAAGAACGTATATTTACAAGAAGTGAAAGCCAATAGAACGTTCCATTGCAACACCAGCGCCCAGCAGCAGCGCTACGCTTCCGCCATTTTGGGGTGAAAGCCATATATTTAGCCCAGTGCAGAGGTCATTTTTAGGTTGAAATAATTATGTAAAAAGAGGAGGCAGCGCCAGATTTTTTAACGCAGGTGCCGAGGGGGTGCTAGATCATTGACAGGGGGAGCTGCGCACTTATAGCCTATATTGTGCTACTATTATTTAAATGAGCAAAACTTCGATATTTAATATTCAATCATTTTAATTATCACAACTAAAGTTTTAATTTTACTAAATTGAATAAGAACAACATTCAGCATTCAATCAAATATATTTAAAGATGTATTATTTATAATGTTATTTCAACATAATATCTCGTTATTTCAACATATGTGAGTGTGCAACATAATCAGAGAGTAGCCTATTTCTTTTCGTTTGGAATAGTTTCGTTTAAATATTTAGTTGCAAGCTTTCTATATTTCTCATGTCTGAGGCATATTTCGGTTAATTTATGATGAGATTCGCTCAAGACGAGCGCCGGCGCCGGATGTCATGATTATGTCTGCTATATTTGCCATTTATTAAATCCAGCCGATTAAATTAAAAAAAAAAAAAAATAAGATAAAAATAAGAAACAAAACGAAATTAATTTTAAAGAAAGGCTTTCTACAAAACACAGCGTAGGCTAATGAGTCAAAATCATGTATGAGCCACTTCATGTCTCCCGATATCATACTCATGCTGTTCACTTTTCATAATCAATATGGGGAAAAAAACATTATAATATTTGAACAAATATGAAACTAAATGCGCTTATTTAATGGCTACAACAACACGTATACAGTATTAGGCCTACAAACTCTCTATTTGTACAACTATTAGGCCTATACAACAGCAATAGAAACAGCTTTACAGTAAATTTCTTATATCGTATATTAATGACGTTAAAGCAAGACTATGTAAACAAAAACACACAGCCACTGTACAAAATTGTGGCAATTATAGGATAACGGACACAGCAATGCATAATGTTCCATAAGATCATCATGTTTGTAGCATGATCCAGGGGATTAAAACGTACAAAAAATATTTCAGGCCAAGTGGAGTTGGTAACTAATAATAGTAGTAAATGTGTAAAGTTGCATAAAATGGAAATATTCTATAATGCAAGAAAAAACTACCTCAAAAAACTGTTATCTGTGCTGTTGTCCAGTAACTCCCGTTGGAATATTCATCCCAAAATGGCGGCCGCGCTCCCGAAGCGCCACCTAGTGGCTGTTACCAGAAAAGCATCAGAGTTTCGCCTCTTGTGCCTCTTTGCTTTAAGCCAGCATCGCGATCCCCCCCCCCCCATGTTTCCATGGTGACGCGTCATGCTTGGCACGTGATTCACCACAGCCAAAATAGACATGTAACGTTAGCGCTTTTATTTATAAATATTAACAAACCTGGTTACCATGTCATTAACTATCTTCTATTCTGATTCTCAAATGTGTGTAAGTGAGTTTGTTTTGTCGTTTAAAAAACAGTTTCTCCCGAAATACATGGCCGGTGAACTGGGAGAAGAATAGAGTTAACTTTATAGTTACTTACACTGTGTGTCTGATATGAATAAAATCCGTCGGCAAATATATTTGAATGGGTTGTTATGGCTGCTTCCATAGACACCATAGACATTTGTATTTTACAAACTATAAATGTATTGTTTTGCTATAAGTTATATGCATTTAAATGTCTGAAACCTAAAATAAACATTATGTGGTTAAAAACACTGAATAGTTGTGATATAATATGACAAGCACTGAACGCGTCTGTCTCTGGCTCAGCGCCAGCCACAGCGCGAAAGCACAGTCTGGATCTGGCTGCTCTGTCACGTGTACATTGTACATCATGTACATTCGCTCCTAGTGGTCAGCTGCTGCAGACTCAGAGCGTGCCGAAATCAAAATTGCTGATGAGATGTAGAGGAAAATATCTCCGCGTTGTGCCTACGCCCCTTAGCTGTTCTAAATCCACTGTAAAACACGGCTTTGCGGGGCTTATTGCTTAAGTGAAAAATTAAAACGTTAGCCCCGACCCTCCTCCGATATCATCGTCCATCGCGATGTTTCACTGTACACATCGTCTGATGCCAAATTGGTAGACATCGCAAACCCTAGATTCAATGACCAATCCATACCTGTCTCATTCATGAATGACTCAGTCGTTCGAACGAATCGTTTGAACGAATGAATCAATGATTCGCTCATTAAGACGGTAGCCTGGCGACACCTAGTGACGGTTCAGTGTTATGTTTAAAAGTATCATTCTTTCCAACGATTTTTAATTGACTCATATTTAAAACAATCTCATAACATCATTTAATGCATTGTTATTTTTCAATGTAAATGATGTAATTTGATCAGCCCTACCTAGGGTAACAGCCATATAGTATCTTATTATTCTAAATAATTGAATTTATTGATCAAATTACAAATTAAAATGAAAGATGAAGCATACATTTAATAAGATTGGACTAGGGGTGCCTTGCAGATATTACAATTATGCACTTTTAAATATACCATTGCCACCCACCGTCAAATTGGTGTGGTGTGTGTGTGTGTGTGTGTGTGTGTGTGTTTTGTGGGTTGGTTTGTGTGGGTTGGTTTATGTGATTTATGAGGACACAAATTTGTATAATGACGTGTATTACACTGGTATTACAACTTATGGGTGGTTTATGAGGACATTTCAAAAGTCCTCATAAATCAAATGGCTTGAAAAACATAAAAAACAATGTTTTATTAAAAAAATTTAAATGCAGCATGTCTGTTATATGCCTTTATTAAAAAAACGTATTTAAAAAATACAAGGCTTAAGACATTTATTTTCTTTTTTAATGAAGGCCAAACCACACAGCAGTGAAATGGTTAATCTAGCCCCACTCCCCCTCCCCCTCCCCACACTCACAGACACACACACAGACAGCAGTCACAGAGACGTAGGCTCAGAGAGAAATGACCATATTCAAACCAAAATATCTGACTTCCTCTTGGTTGTTACTAATGACTGTAAATTAGAAAGTTGTCTGGCTGGAGGAGAACTATATAAATACAGATTTTTGTAACTCTAGATGAAACTAACCCCCCCACTTTTGTCAAAAGGTGGCGCTACTGAGTCCTGCACCACGCCCGTTTCTGAAACTATGCACATGTCACCTGGCTAATAAATGTGATCTGTCTGTCGAGTTTCATGCAATTTTAAGCAATTTCAGGCATGCTAAGAGTCTCAAAAGCATCCAAAAAGAATATTAAAGTTTGATGGATTGCCACAGCAACAGTTTCAAAGATATCAAGAATCCATTCACAGGTCTTCATCTGCCGTGTATTTACATTATACAAATGAAGTTTGAAGCAAATCGGGTAAAAATAAGAGGGTGATTTCAAAGCATTTTGAAAGTGACACACTTCCTGCTGCCAGTTGGTGGCGCTATAACTTTGACTCACAATAGTCACATCCATATGATCGGGCTCTTAGAACGAACACACTGCTGAAGTTTCATCAAGATCAGTTAATGTATGCTGAAGTTATGACACACTTCCTGTTTCACGTTTCTCGCCATAATTTTGTTTCCTCGCCACGGCCAAACCGTTCGAGATATCAAAAATCCCCTCGCAAACTTTCATCCTCAATGTCTTGACTTCACGCTGACCGAGTTTCGTGCCGTGTGTTTGAATTCTCTAGGAGGAGTACTTCAAATTCCTTTGCGTGTGTTTTACCAACAACCCTAAATAGCCCACTTCCTGTTGGGCTGGGGTAAAAAGTAAGAGTGTGAAGTATATATGAAACGATGAGATCTACATGTGTACCGAGTTTCATATTATTACATGCAAGCGTGTTTGATTTATGGACCATGTTTTCGGACCCCGTTCCAGGGGGCGCTGTCGAGCCCCCTGCCACGCCCGGGTACCATCTTCAGCCCGGCCCTGATGGCCGCGGGTTCTGACATGTGTGCAAAGTGTCAGGAGTTTTTTGAGCATGTTAAGGCCTCCAAAAGTGTCCAAAAGGTAGTAAAAAAATAATAATAATAATAATAATAATAATAAAATATAGCTGCGAGCAGCGATTACGGCCCAAGCCGGTGGCACCGCAACCCTGGTGCACCAGGGTGGCGGTACCGCCGGCTTTGGCCCTTCATCGCTGCTCGCAGCTATATTTATATATATATATATATATATATATATATATATATAATATATATATATATATATATTATATATATATATATATATATATATATATATATATATATATATAATATATATATATATATAAAGCCGGTGGCACCGCCACCCTGGTGCCTTTAGGGTTATTGTGCACGACGTGACACAAAATATCTGCTCGCTATCTGCCGAACGGCTCGGGTAGTCCCGCTTCAGCACTAATGATGTTGTAGAAATAGTGTGCTCTGGTTGGTCTGGATTATTCGGGATTTTTTATTTTATACAGAAATAAGTTATTTATAATTCAGATGAGAATAAAGTTAGTGTTGATTAAAATGAAGGAAAACAAATATATTGATCTGAAATATAGCACATTCATTTTACATTTATTTAGGTTCAATTACCAAACATACAATCTTAATTTAATTTAAAGCAAACAATACATTTGAAATACATGGGTTGTATGCACATTTTTTTTTTATAAAAAATATATATATATCCAAAAAAGCAAGGCTTAAAAACTCTTGTCACTGTAACAGACACAATCTCTCTCTCACACACACACACACACACACACACACAAAACACACACACACACACACACACACACACACACACACACACACACACACACACACACCACACACACACACACACACACACACACACACACGTCAAGTCACATTTTAGATGCAATATTGAATAAGCAGAAAAATCGGATTTTCTGCTCTGAAAATATAAATAAGCATACAAATTGAATAAGCACTTTGAATATTCTAAACAGAATAAGCATTAGTCGCTAATGAATAAGTACTAGTACTTAATGGAATAGATACTAATATCTAAAAAATAAGTACTAGTAGCATGAAAATAGAGACTAGTATGTTAAAATGATTAAATGTTAAAACGGCTTGCCATATTGGCTCAGAGAGAGAGAGAGAGAAAATGACATTTTAGATAATAGCACCTATTAATAGATACTAGTATTTATTCAATAAATACTAGTTCTAAGTCATTACATACTAGTACCTATTAAAGAGATACCAGTACTTATTCATTAGCTACTAATACGTATTCAAAAGAATATCTAAAGAATAGGCACTAGTACTAAAGAATAAGCACTAGTCGCTAATGAATAAGTACTATTACTTAATGGAATAGATACTAGTATCTAAAAAATAAGTACTAGTAGCATGAAAAAAGAGACTACTAGGTTAAAATGATTAAATGTTAAAACGGCTTGCCATATTGACTCAGAGCATCAAAAGCATCAAACAAGAATATTAAAGTTTGATGCGTTGCCACAGCAACAGTTTCAAAGATATCAAGAATCCCTTCACAGGTCTTCATCTGCAGTGTATTTACATTATACAGATGAAGTTTGAAGCAAATCGGGTAAAAATAAGAGGGTGATTTCAAAGCCTTTAGGAAGTGACACACTTCCTGCTGCCAGTTGGTGGCGCTATAACTTTGACTCACAATAGTCACATCCATGTGATCGGACTCTTACAGCGAACACACTGCTGAAGTTTCATCAAGATCAGTTAATGTATGCAGAAGTTATAACACACTTCCTGTTTTCCATTATTCGCCATAAATTCGTTTCCTCGCCACGGCCAAACCGTTCGAGATATAAAAAATCCCCTGGCAATTTTTCATCCTCAATGTCTTGACTTCATGCTGACTGAGTTTCGTGGCGATTGGTTGAATTTTCTAGGAGTAGTATATCGAATTCCAGGGGCATACGCTTTCAAACAAACCATAATAGCCGACTTCCTGTTGGGCTGGGGTAAAAAAGTAAAAGTACAAAGGATATATGAATCGATGAGATCTATATGTGTACCAAGTTTCATATTATTACATGCAAGCGTGTTTGATTTATGGACCAAGTTTTCGGACCCCGTTCCAGGGGGCGCTGTCGAGCCCCCCTGCCACGCCCGGGTACCAGCTTCAGCCCGGCCCTGATGGCCGCGGTTTCTGACCCGTGTGCAAAGTTTCAAGAGTTTTTGAGCATGTTAAGGGCCCCAAAAGTGTGCTAAGAATCTCAAAAGTATCCAAAAAGAATATTAAAGTTTGATGCGTTGTCACGGCAACAGCATCTAAGATATCAACAATCCTTTCACAGGTCTACATCTGGCATGTGTCTACATTATACACATCAAGTTTGAAGCAAATCGGGTAAAGCCTGTTTGATTTATGGACCAAGTTTTCGGACCCGTTCCAGGGGGCGCTGTCGAGCCCCCCTGCCACGCCCGGGTACCAGCTTCAGCCCGGCCCTGATGGCCGCGGTTTTCTGACCCGTGTGCAAAGTTTCAAGAGTTTTTGAGCATGTTAAGGGCCCCAAAAGTGCGCTAAGAATCTCAAAAGTATCCAAAAAGAATATTAAAGTTTGATGCGTTGTCACGGCAACAGCATCTAAGATATCAACAATCCTTTCACAGGTCTACATCTGGCTTGTGTCTACATTATTACACATCAAGTTTGAAGCAAATAGGGTTAAAGCGTGTTGGATATATGGACCAAATTGTCGGACCCGTTCAAGGGGGCGCTGTCGAGCCCCCCTGCCACGCCGGGTACCAGCTTCAGCCTGGCCCTGATGGCGCGGGTTTTGTCCTGTGTGCAAAGTTTCAAGAGTTTTCGAGCACGTTAAGAACCCCAAAAGTGCCCGAAAGCATAAAAAAGCATGAAAAAGCTTAAAAAAAGGAATATTAATGTTTGATGCATTGCCATGGCAACAGTGTCTAAGATATCAATAATCCTTTCACAGGTCTACATCTGGCATGTGTCTACATTATGCACATGAAGTTTGAAGCAAATCGGGTAAAAATAAGAGGGTGATTTAAAAGCATTTTGAAAGTGACACACTTCCTGCTGCCAGTTGGTGGCGCTATAACTTTGACTCACAATAGTCACATCCATGTGATCGGGCTCTTACAACGAACACACTGCTGAAGTTTCATCAAGATTAGTTAATGTATGCAGTAGTTATGACACACTTCCTGTTTCACGTTTCTCGCCATAATTTCGTTTCCTCGCCACGGCCAAACCGTTCGAGATATCAAAAATCCCCTCGCAAACTTTCATCCTCAATGTCTTGACTTCACGCTGACCGAGTTTCGTGCCGTGTGTTTGAATTCTCTAGGAGGAGTACTTCAAATTCCTTTGCGTGTGTTTTACCAACAACCCTAAATAGCCCACTTCCTGTTGGGCTGGGGTAAAAAGTAAGAGTGTGAAGTATATATGAAACGATGAGATCTACATGTGTACCGAGTTTCATATTATTACATGCAAGCGTGTTTGATTTATGGACCATGTTTTCGGACCCCGTTCCAGGGGGCGCTGTCGAGCCCCCCTGCCACGCCCGGGTACCATCTTCAGCCCGGCCCTGATGGCCGCGGGTTCTGACATGTGTGCAAAGTGTCAGGATTTTTTTGAGCATGTTAAGGCCTCCAAAAGTGTCCAAAAGGTAGTAAAAAAATAATAATAAATATAGCTGCGAGCAGCGATTACGGGCCCAAGCCGGTGGCACCGCAACCCTGGTGCACCAGGGTGGCGGGTACCGCCGGCTTTGGCCCTTCATCGCTGCTCGCAGCTATATATATATATATATATATATATATATTATATATATATATATATATATATATATATATATATATATATATATATATATATATATATATATATAAAAAAGCCGGTGGCCACCCTGGTGCCTTAGGGTTATTGTGCACGACGTGACACAAAATATCTGCTCGCTATCTGCCGAACGGCTCTGGTAGTCCCGCTTCAGCACTGATGATGTTGTAGAAATAGTGTGCTCTGGTTGGTCTGGATTATTCAGGATTTATTATTTTATACAGAAATAAGTTATTTATAATTCAGATGAGAATAAAGTTAGTGTTGATTAAAATGAAGGAAAACAAATATATTGATCTGAAATATAGCACATTCATTTTACATTTATTTAGGTTCAATTACCAAAACATACAATCTTAATTTAATTTAAAGCAAACAATACATTTAAAATACATGGGTTGTATGCACATTAAAATATATATATATATATATATATATATATATATATATATATATATATATATATATATATATATATATATATATATATATATCCAAAAAGACAAGGCTTAAAAACTCTTGTCACTGTAACAGACACAATCTCTCTCTCTCTCTCTCACAGGACACACACACACACACACACACACACACACACACACACACACACACACACACACACACACACACACACACACACACACACACACACGTCAAGTCACTTACATTTTAGATGCAATATTGAATAAGCAGAAAAATCGAATTTTCTGCTCTGAAAATATAAATAAGCATACAAATTGAATAAGCACTTTGAATATTCTAACAGAATAAGCACTAGTCGTTAATGAATAAGTACTAGTACTTAATGGAATAGATACTAATATCTAAAAAATAAGTACTAGTAGCATGAAAATAGAGACTTCGTATTTCCAGAGCCCGTCTAACTTGTCCGCTTGTACGGGACAAATGGATTTTTGAAGGACAAGTAAAAGAGAATTTTACTTGCCCGAACGGACAAGTCAAGTAGCCTGATTAGAACATCAATAACAAACAAAATACATAACTAGGGAATCACTAAACGAGAGAATGATTCTGATTTTATTATATTTATTGTATGTTGTTGCGATCGATTGTGGATAATAAATAGGTTGCGCTGTTGACGCTCGCGCAGCCTCTCGAGGAGAAATCTATATGAGCGCAGCCCCACACACACACACTCAGTTAACAACATACTGTAACTGCCTCTAAAATCTAAATGTGGAGTTTCTATATTTTAACATATGTGTTAAGCAGCCTCAATTGTTTTTCCTGAATACCATATCAAATTGTGACATTGATTTCCTACAACAGTTCAATAAACAGTTAAAATGTAGTCACTTACATTTTAGATGTAATATTGGCTGTTTTTCTTCTGTTCCAGCAGCGAAAATAGTTCCAAACAAAAATCACAGCAGAACCACAGCGCATCTCACAGGAACACTCATTGTTTTCATTACTGAATGATTCAGCATTTTGACCCGAATCGGTTCGGTTGAGTCAAAGATTCAATGAGCAATTCCTAAACATCTGTCTCATTCTTGAATGAATCAACCGTTTTTAAACGAATCGTTTGAATGAATGAATAAATGACTCACTCATTAATACGGCCGCCTGCCGCCACCTATTGGCAATTTAGTGTTATGTTTATAAGTAGCCTAGTATACTTCTTTCCACTGTTTTCTTATTTGTACATTTAAATCAATTTCATAACATTATTTTATGCAATTGTAATTTTTCAGTGTAAATGATTTAATTTGATCAGCCCTACCTAGGGTAACAGTAGCCTATGCTTCATCTTTCATTTTAAATTCCTAAATTTGATCAATAAATTCAATTATTTAGAATAATAAGACACTAGTAGGACATTTAATAATATTGGGGGAGGGGATGCCCTTCATGGGACACTATTATGCGACAGTATCGCACTTTAAGATATATAACTAACACCGTATTGCATTTAGGGTGATTGATAACATACATAATATTCAATATTCTTAGTCAATATCCACAACATTCAATGCAGATATTACAATATGCCGATTTAAATATCAAAGCTGATTGAACACTGATGAGAATATTGCTTCAGAATAAATAAATAAATAAATAAATAAATAAATAAATAAATAAATAAATAAATAAATCCGGACAAGCAACTTTTTTCTCAGACAAGTGAATGACAGATTTACTTGTCCGGAGGACAAGCACATAAAAAAAAAAAAAAAAAAAAAAAAAAAATTATGCTCTCTCTCTCTCTCTCTCTCTCTCTCTCTCTCTCTCTCTCTCTCTCTCTCTCTCTCTCTCTCTCACACACACACACACACACACACATCAAGTCTTTTAAATATACTATTGCCACCCACCGTCAATTTGATGTGTGTGTGGGTTGGTTTATGTGATTTATGAGGACACAAATTTGTATAATGGCATGTGTATTACACTGGTATTACAACTTATGGGTGGTTTATGAGGACATTTCAAAAGTCCTCATAAATCAAATGGCTTGAAAAACATAAAAAACAATGTTTTATTAAAAAATTTAAATGCAGCATGTCTGTTATATGCCTTTATTAAAAAAACGTATTTAAAAAATACAAGGCTTAAGACATTTATTTTCTTTTTAATGAAGGCCAAACCACACAGCAGTGAAATGGTTAATATAGCCCCACTCCCCCTCCCCCTTCCCACACTCACAGACACACACACAGAGAGCAGGCACATAGCCCCACCCCCCCTCCCCCTCCCCTTCCCACACTCACAGACACACACACAGAGAGCAGGCACATAGCCCCACTCCCCCTCCCCCTTCCCACACTCACAGACACACACACAGAGAGCAGTCACATAGCCCCACTCCCCCTCCCCCTTCCCACACTCACAGACACACACACAGAGAGCAGTCACAGAGACGTAGGCTCAGAGAGAAATGACCATATTCAAACCAAAATATCTGACTTCCTCTTGGTTATTGCTAATGACTGTAAATTAGAAAGTTGTCTGGCTGGAGGAGAACTATATAAATACAGATTTTTGTAACTCTAGATGAAACTAACCCGCCCACTTTTGTCAAAAGGTGGCGCTACTGAGTCCCTGCACCACGCCCGTTTCTGAAACTATGCACATGTCACCTGGCTAATAAATGTGATCTGTCTGTCGAGTTTCATGCAATTTTAAGCAATTTCAGGCATGCTAAGAGTCTCAAAAGCATCCAAAAAGAATATTAAAGTTTGATGGATTGCCACAGCAACAGTTTCAAAGATATCAAGAATCCATTCACAGGTCTTCATCTGCCGTGTATTTACATTATACAGATGAAGTTTGAAGCAAATCGGGTAAAATAAGAGGGTGATTTCAAAGCATTTTGAAAGTGACACACTTCCTGCTGCCAGTTGGTGGCGCTATAACTTTGACTCACAATAGTCACATCCATGTGATCGGCCTCTTACAACGAACACACTGCTGAAGTTTCATCAAGATCAGTTAATGTATGCTGAAGTTATGACACACTTCCCGTTTCACGTTTCTCGCCATAATTTCGTTTCCTCGCCACGGCCAAACCGTTCGAGATATCAAAAATCCCCTCGCAAACTTTCATCCTCAATGTCTTGACTTCACGCTGACCGAGTTTCGTGCCGTGTGTTTGAATTCTCTAGGAGGAGTACTTCACATTCCTTTGCATGCGTTTTCCAAACAAGCCTAAATAGCCGACTTCCTGTTGGGCTGGGGTAAAAAGTTAGAGTGCGAAGTATATATGAAACGATGAGATCTACATGTGTACCGAGTTTCATATTATTTCATGCAAGCGTTTTTTATTTATGGACCATGTTTACGGACCCTGTTCCAGGGGGCGCTGTCGAGCCCCCTGCCACGCCCGGGTACCATCTTCAGCCCGGCCCTGATGGCCGCGGGTTCTGACATGTGTGCAAAGTTTCAGGAGTTTTTGAGCATGTTAAGGCCTCCAAAAGTGTCCAAAAGGTAGTAAAAAAATAATAATAATAATAATAATAATAAATAATCCTTAGGAAAACAATAGGGCCTTCGCCCTTTGGGCTTGGGCCCTAATAATAATAATAAATAATCCTTAGGAAAACAATAGGGCCTTCGCCCTTTGGGCTTGGGCCCTAATAATCCTTAGGAAAACAATAGGGCCTTCGCCCTTAGGGCTTGGGCCCTAAAAACACAGGTTGTTGTCTTCAGCTGATAAAGCATGCTAGCCTCCCTGGTACAGGGGTTGACACTGGTTAGTTTTAGTCTTTTGACTAAAATGCCATTTAGTTTTAAAAATATTTTAGTCACCTGAATTGTGTTAGTTGTAGTCAACAAAATGCAATAAGATTTTAGTCGACTAAATCTACAGTAGATTTAGTCGACTAAAATATAATGGGTTTAGTTACATTGTAATGCATTCATTTAGAATTTCTCTAAAATTTCCAAACCCATATACTCCCGGAGAAAACATCTATTAACATAATTAATATGAATTTTTAAGTTTGAACATGCAATACAGATACAGATTTAACTGTGACTTAAAAAATATCTTAAAATTAAATAAAACCACTTTTCCTAAAGTAAAACACAGTCTTCTTTTTAATGAATGATATATGTATTTTTTACAACTACTTGCATACATCATTCTTTATTCATTCAACCAGACATATTTATTTGTATGAATTCAATATAATTAATCCGTATTAAAGCTATTAACAAACAGTGAATGCTTTTCTCTTTTTCTTTTGTTGCTTGATCAATATTAAGGACACAAGCCGCATTAGGTTTATTACCACTGTCACTTTAACCCTTTATGACCTGCCATAGAACAATTCCACCAGAGTATATCTTTGTATTTTTACATGCTGTGCTGTCATTTTTTTGAGCATTTTCATATGCCATACATCAAAATAATCCTTACTCTCCCAGTTTGAAGGCTATGTTTGTAATAAATCAATAGTAACTATATAAATATCTCAAAAGTGCAATAAACAAAAAGAAAAAAAAATTTTTTTTTTTTTTTT
Organism: Chrosomus eos; assembly: GCA_036326025.1. Lineage (NCBI taxonomy): Eukaryota > Metazoa > Chordata > Actinopteri > Cypriniformes > Leuciscidae > Chrosomus > Chrosomus eos. Next base: position 42,279 of record JAZAVI010000789.1, read on the forward strand.
TTACATATTTTCTTCAATACAAAAATTAATAAATGTCAACTTCAAACTTGTCAATGAGAAAAACGTGCACAAAACAATTTAAAACTATACAGAATTGATTTGAACTGTTTACATAAATTAGTTTTTAAGATATACTCATTTTTACACTCATTCAAAAAAAAGGCGTGTACTTTCGTTTAGACATAACGCTGCGTGCGTGCGCGCGCCCGCGCTCGCGCGTGTGTGTGTGTGAATGTCCTTGTATTTGTGAACGTCTAAAGGAGAAAGAAATAATAAAATAAAGCGATGGTAAACAGACAATAACGATATAAGGAACATATAGCAAATGGGAGTCAAATGGGAGTCAAACGGGAGTCAAACGCATGGTCAAATGACGCAGCGTGTGACGTCACAACACGTGACACACCCGGGGGTCATAGTGCACAGAACGTGATACGTCAATGAGTCATCGGAAGACGTAAATATCAATCGCAGATCTACAGAACATGTGTGGAAAGACGTGCAAAGCATTTTTGTGTTGTTGTTTTTTGTAAACGAATATTACGCAGTTTGTACAGATTGATTAGAGGGTGAAAAACAACGCAACATGGGCATGTTGGAGGCTTGATCTGAACATGTTACATCTCTGGTTTTGTATGCAAAAAGAATGATTGAGCTAGCCATTTGGTTTCAGTTTCTATAGGCTTTTAAACAGACACACGCAAATGGGAGCGCCGACGCTCCCGTCGGTCTTAAAGGGTTAAGACATCAGATCATGTCCAATGACATGAGGATCCAATTGCACTTATGCACATCCGATACACTCACAACTGTTTAAGACATAACCGACATGAATACTCTCCAAAACGGACATTAGACATAATGTTGTGTGTATTTGTCCATTCAGACACGAAAGAGAGCTCAATTCAGTACTCGCGCGCTGTATAGTGTCTATGGCTGCACGCTTCAGGTCGGGTGTTTGCGCACAGAAAACCGTATCAAATAGAGCTCTTTTTTGCATCGTCACTCTTATTCAGATCTATATGTCTGCTCTACTCATTCTCCCAGACGTTTACATTTATTAACGTTTTATGAGACTGCTAGGTATATCAGCACGTTACAGAAATGTGCGCATCTAACGCAGGACATCAGTTCTGACTGGATCGCTTCCCAGATCGTCACTATCTAACATTTTCGTCTAGTTTTTATTTGTTGATGAAAATGTCAATAGATTTTCGTTATATTTTTTGTCATTCAAAACTAGGTTTTATTTAGTTATCGTCTCATTTTCGTCTGTGAAAAAATGTCGTTGACGAAAATAATGACGAAAATTATTTGTCAACGAAATTAACACTGGCCATGATTGGCATACATCCCCTCAGCATCCCCTGGTGGCGTTAGTCGTTTCCCAATAGCGTCATTTCGACGCAGTGTGAGTTCCCTTTCGAAAGGGAACGTCTAGGTTACGACTGTACCTCTGTTCCCTGAGAACAGGGAACGAAACACTGCGTCTTTTCGCCATGCCTCCGGCTGCCTGCACAGTCGCTGGCCAATACGATTGCCATGATTATTGCCGTACTTCAGTCATCAGTCAGGCGTTCTGACTTATGGCGACTGAGGCGTTTCCAATAGCATCATTTCGACGCAGTGTCTCGTTCCCTGTTCTCAGGGAACAGAGGTTACAGTCATAACATAGATGTTTCAAAGGATTATTTATATTCAAAATCAGATGCAATACAGTTGCACCTTTCTGATTCTGTGCCCTATCTCCCACTTTTGACTGTCCTATCTGAATACAAAAAAGTAATAAAATGAAACTTAAAAAAAAAAAGATTATTCCTGTTGGTGTGAAAGAGAGCATGGTTCAATCGTGTAAAAAAGAGAGAGGAAGAGCATGTACACATCATTTTAATGAGCTTTCCTCTGGGATGGGATTAGCTATAAAAATGGCCTCCTCTAACGTATGTGTTTGATTTTGCTCGCTGAGGCATCCATTTTGCTCTCAAGGCGGAAAGGATCGAGGCAGATTAGACTGCCCTAAAACAATCAGCTTTAGCTGCTTCAGAGAGAACATATGGGAAAGACTGTGAGAAACTCTCAATGTGCTCACCCTTGATCTCAAAGGCCCTCCAATGAAGTTCACAAATAATGTACTAATTCTCAGTTTGAGGAGCCATTTATTTATTGCCTCTTTTAAATGGATTTGGTTTGCAATCCCCTATATGACCGTTCATTTGACAGATGTACCTTACACATTCTTGGAGACGGAGACATTCCAAAAAAAAAGTATAAATATATTTAATTGACTGATCATTTTTGTCTAAACAAACGTATTTCATCAGAATACACAGATCTTTTTTTTATATTACAAAAAAAAGTTTTTTTGCTTCTTGATGTAGTTATGACACCTACCAGCAAGGCATAGTTGGAATATGCTAACCAGCCAAAACTTCACACCTTACATGTAGAATAGATGCTAAACATTAAGAAGAACTATTATTGCTGGATTTGGAAGGTAAAAAAAAAATAACATTGGACTCGACAGCAAATGTTCAAGCTGTGTGAGTTATTAAAGACACAGCCTAAAAAACATTCTGTTTAAGGGTCATAGACAGGGTGGAAATGGTCATGAAAAAAACTAAATTACAGCTGTTTACAATATAAGTGGACCTTGGGGAAAATATAAATGTAAAAAAAGTTAATAGGCTCAAGCGATCTAAGTACCACTGATAGCTCAACAGTTAAAAGTCCCACTTGCATGACTGCAAAAATCTGAAATTCAGATACATAAATTCCAGTCTGGTGGCAGCCGGGCTCAATTAATGACTCTGAATAGACGTTTTACCTCTTACTGTGCACGTATGGCTTTGGGTACCATAGTTAAATGTCTTTTACAAAGTTAGACCTTACAGCACTAAGTTTGACTCTGAAAATGTGGTTATTTTGTCACTCTGTCATCATATGTTTTTTTATTTAGCTTAACAGTCTTGCAGCCACAAGCCACAGACCAGAAATAACACTCAGGCTGAATGACAGTGGTACACCATTGCCAACTCTGATATGACAACACTTGCCATATGAATAAATAAAAGGTTATTTGACTCTGGAATTATTACTTTTGCCAAGCATTCAAACCTTTCCAAATTATTTGAGGATGGAAATTACTTTTTAATAAGCGCCCATAGTACAGTGGGCAAATTGAATTTCAAAATAAAATACTGAAAGGAAAAGTGGGACAAGTGTTGGTTTAAAAAAATTAAGACAATGTACATGATTAAATATCCACCACTTGCCATTCCAATATGGCCTTTTTGTCCTTGATTTTTTGCTACATTTAAAGTTTCAACGTAACAAGACATTTATTACTTATATTGAAACTTTGTATTGATTTACTTATATACAATATATGGAAAAAAGTATTACAGAGACTCAAAATACACATAAATTGTGATTTATAAAACCCTAAAAAGCATTTGATACATCATATTTCAGACCTGTTTTGGTTTTTGCTGATTTGTGTCAAAGACCAAAAATGAGACATTCACAACCACTTCTAGCCAGATTGAAATACAATATATTTTGAAGTGGGGTAGCCTAAACAAATGAATCAATATTTGGTGAAACTGATTCAAGTGTTCAGATTCAAGTGTTTAAACAGACAACTCCACAACAATCTAGCATGTAGCTCTCCCATTCCATATTCCTTAGCAGTTAACCAATGATTTTCATAATTTGTCCTTTTTCTTATTTTTAATGGTCCCCTGACGTGGGGTTATTTTATCATTTTATAATGTTTATAACATTTTGCACAAATGATTCAAAAATGAAATATGTTGTGCAAAGTACCATGCTAATAGCTGTTTGTGTTTTAATTATGTTTTATTAACAAGGTTCAGGAGGAGCACGCTCAGTTAATTAACACGAGTTAAAGCACTCTGCAATCAATGATAAGAGGTGTATAA